>JALIZF010001790.1:425000-472500 GCA_029948255.1 Telmatactis stephensoni | reverse complement strand
GTCACTCGTCATTTACTGCTGATTGGCAATAAAAATGACGTCACATTCTCGGTCCGAGTCCTTCATTTGTGATTGCGCTGATAATTCGACATTTAGAGGGCTGGGAACGAAGATGTACAAGTATGGCAAATCAGTTTGTTTACATTTTCGCTCGTTCACATAAATCACACTTAACACTAATAATAATATACACGAAAAAAATCTCGATGCTGATTGGCTGAAAGCAGTGCAGTTCAAATGTAATACCAGTGCAAAAATCTGTAACACCAGTGCAAATTACATATGAATATACAGTCCAAAAATGTGCTTAAAGTTATTATTTTTTATTCTTATTTATTTTCGTTTATTTTTATATAAACAAACAGACAACACATAGAAAGAGAACGTCATTTATGAAAACACATGCGTCACGTGATGTGATTTGGTTTCTCCCCATTGGAGCTATTTTCAGACCAACAAAAACCCAGAAAATTATTATATATTTGTATGCATTTTTTCCAGAGCGAGCTGAATTCGTCTGAACTAAGCACTACAGATAGCGGAAATGTGGAGCGAACACGTCAAATTTGAAGTGAAGTATTAATCACATGCATGGTTATGCACTTCTCAGATTGCAGATTTTACCACGTTAGTATTCTTTGTTCCATTTAGACTTTTGATATTGTAAAGGGTATGATTATGATTATAAATCAATAGAAATTTTTACAACACTTAATACTAATCTCGCGATCTTATTGGACAGTCACACTGCTGACGGTAATAAGAGGACAGTCCGGCATACTGCTGACGCGTTTCGGCACGCACGCTCGTTCTGCTGCCCCGTTTGAAAAGGATTTCTTAACTTTTATCTCAAATAATTGTTGTAAAAAACGGATAGAAGATGGTGTTGAGTTGTCTGTTCTCTTATTGACACAACTCAAAAGCATCTTCGATTTGTTAAATCTTCTGATGCAATTAATTACAGGTTGACTGGCCTTTCTCTTAAAATACCTAGATTATATGATGTCAATATTTGTTTTATATCGTGATGCTCACCTTTTGTAAGGTTGAGTACTTGCTGTCCGCTCTTTTGAGGCTGTCACTTTGGCTACTGTTCCATTCATAACTATTCTCACCTACCTTGTACCCCTGCAGCAAGTAAACACACGTGGTCAACTTAATATTTGGTAGGTAACTGATGCCGGTAATATAAGTGGTTTGTAAGGTGTCAGTAACTGGTTGGTAAGGTGTCGGTAAGTGGTTGGTAAGGTGTCAGTAAATGGTTGGTAAAGTGTCAGTAAGTGGTTGGTAAGGTGTCAGTAAATGGTTGGTAAAGTGTCAGTAAGTGGTTGGTAAGGTGTCAGTAAATGGTTGGTAAGGTGTCAGTAAGTGGTTGGTAAGGTGTCACTAAGTGGTTGGTAAGGTGTCAGTAAATGGTTGGTAAGGTGTCGGTAAATGATTGGTAAGGTGTCAGTAAGTGGTTGGTAAGGTGTCAGTAAGTGGTTGGTAAGGTGTCGGTAAATGGTTGGTAAGGTTTCACTAAGTGGTTGGTAAGGTGTCAGGAAGTGGTTGGTAAGGTGTCAGTAAATGGTTGGTAAGGTTTCACTAAGTGGTTGGTAAGGTGTCAGTAAGTGGTTGGTAAGGTGTTAGGAAGTGGTTGGTAAGGTTTCACTAAGTGGTTGGTAAGGTGTCGGTAAATGGTTGGTAAGGTGTCAGTAAGTGGTTGGTGTCAGTAAGTAGTTGGTAAAGTGTTAATAAGTGGCTGATAACGTTTTAGCAAGTGCATGGTTGGTAAGTTGTCAGTAAGTGGTTGATAAAGTGTCAGTAAATGGTTGGTAAATTGTCAGTAAGTGGTTGGTAAGGTGTCAGTAATGCGTGGTTGGTAAGGTATCAGTAAGTGGTTGGTAAGTTGTCAGTAAGTGGTTGGTAAGGTGTCAGTAAGTAAGTGGTTAGTAAGTTGTCGGTAAGTGGTTGATAAGTTGCCAGAAAGTATAGTTGGTAAGGTAATGTAATGTACTCACTGGTAAAGTATTTGAAGATCTTGACATTTCCAAAAGTCTTTGTAACATAGCAGCCTCCTTAGCTCTGTTGATTATAACCGTTTTTCATCATCCTTGCAAAACAGTGCTGTCATTTGCATAATTCCACCTAATTAAAGTATGAACCCATTCTAACCTAGAATCAGATTCTTGTAAAACATGTCCCATCTTCTGCTCTGTATACCTTGCCCTCTTTTCCATAGCAACTTTATCATCTTCTGCCTAAAGATTAAAGATACATGAGACTCCTGTTTAACAAAAATAACATTAAGGATGCCATTGTACATGGTGTATCCATAATACAGCAAATACAATTTCAACCACATTAAATTCGTTTTAAAATGTCACGAAAGCCTTCAGGCAAAGCGTCCATCATGATAGTTTTATCTAATATGAAATTTATGCACTTGATAAGAAGTATCTAACAGGGGGGGACGTAAGGGTTTGCGGTGATGCAGTTTTGTGTTATTTTTGATGCGGTTTTGCGGTTATTTGTTATTTTAAACTGCGGTTCTGCGGTTTTTGACTTACGCGGTTTGCGGTTTTGGGGATTTTGAGAATTTTTTTTGCGTTTTTTTCCCTCAATTTTCTTTGCGGTTTTGCGATTTCCCCCTTACGACCTCCTCCTAACAGATGATGTTATCTGCTCTCAGTTGCAATAAGACCCAACTGCTTCAACATGCAATTTGAGGTCATGGTACCTTGCTTGCTGCTAATCTAAGTTTTTGGAGCTCATTTTCAAAATCTGCTGCTTTTTTCTGAAGCAAGGTTGCTTCTTCTTCTGCTACTCTGGCTTTCTCAGCTAAAAGTTCAGCCATTTCTTCAGCTTGTAGCTGTAATATGAAGGATAAAAAAGACAAAAAAATATAGAGAATATATTTTACATTGATATTCATACTAGTCAAGTAGTGATTTATCATATTCAAAGCAATGCGCACTGACGTATGTTAGGGCCAGACAGCAATTTTGGTAAAATCTGTTTCTTAAATATCTGCTGTTTTTATCAATCCAATGATCCAAATAGTTGTGCAAAGTATATTTTTGATGACCTTAATCCTTTTTATGACACTCTTTGAATAAATGGTTGGTCATGTGAACTATTAAGTGAACTGTCATTTCCTTTTCTCCTCCATCTACCCGTATACCCTCATTATGAGCTGAGGATTTAACGAAAGTCAAATTTCTCTCACCAAAGCGTCCTTGCTTCTCTTGGATTCATCCTCACATTCCTGTAACCTCTTCTCAAGTTCTTCCTTTTGTCTTACTGCTTCCTCTCTGGCTTGCTGTTCTTTAAGTAGTTTGTTTCTCTCAATCTGCAGGTAAATACATAAATGTTGTAATCATTTTGTTGGTTGAATTTACACTATTATCACTTGAAATGACTCCATCATTTATCTTCGTTGTTTACTGATCACTAGACCATTGATATTACTGCTGCTGTCTTGACTCAGTTCGTTGAGTGTAGGTCTTTTCAGTAGGATTGAGGTTGGGGTTTGAATCCCAGTCAGACCAACATAAAAATACAATAAATAAGGAATGAGAACTGGGCTGCCTTTTGAAATCACATCTACAAATGGTGAGATCTTCAGGTCTTCTAAGAGTATAGGTTCCAGTTAAAAACCGTAGACCCTGTCTTTCCAAAATTAGTCATAAGAAACATGTTTCCCCATATTGGTGACACTTTCTTTCACCATAAACTACAGGTATGGCACACCAACATAGCACTCCTAATAAGATTGATATATTACACCATACTTGTCTGCGTAGCTTCTCTTCTTTGGCTAATGCCTTCATTTGCTGGATTTCCATTGTATCTGGTTTCCGTCTTCTTTTAAACAGTTCATGATTTCCAACACATAATTCTAATATCTGTGGATAAAGAGTATTATTAACAGTCAAACTCAGTTAGTTTTTAATTGAGAACTCACTTGGCATTACAGTGATATAAGTCTAATCAATATTAATTCCAGAGAGCATAATAGCATGTTGAGTCACTAAGCTTTTGCATTAAGAAGAAATTTTCATACACTGTACAAATTCTGATTTTCTGATTGGTCAGTTTGTACCACGTGACGCGTTATGACGTGACAACACGTCATTATGCAATAACTTCCATGCAATAAATATAGACAAATCATGGCAATACATCATAGTTGGAAAGAAAAAATGTTCCTGGTGATAAATTTGAGGATTTTTCGAAAAAGAGAAGATCAACGAGCATACTTAAAACTGCTTAGCGTGCCTGTTTTGAAGGTAAACTCAATTTCATTGACAGAAGTTTTTGGAGCTTACTGAGATCAACATATTTCAACGGCTTAAACTGAACAGAGTTCGCCTCGTGCAGTATTTAATAAAATTTCTCGTTCATTGTTAGCAAACTCGTGAAAATAAATCCCGATAATTCACTCGCTGCGTGCGTTAACCTCTAATTATATCATGGTTGAATAGTACTATTTAGTACAAAATTAGAGAAACCAATAAATCGTTTTTGCTTTTATTTCACAGATATAATGTGTGCACTCTATCTTCACCATCATTAACTGTATCTTAAGGACAAAACACAACTTTTCCACAACATTGCTGGCAATGCAGTTGTACCATCTTTTCATCCCTGCAATGTTGTATGCATCACTGCAGAAAAAGTAATTGTAGAAGTAAAACTCAATCCTGAACAGACAAATGTTGTTCACAAGGTTGCACACAACTGTTACACTGCACACAACTCAAGGCTGTGCTCTCGCAGTGAACAGGTGCCTGAGTTGACTAATATGCACAACTGTTACATTGCACACAACTCAAGGCTGTGCTCTCGAAGTGAACAGGTGCCTGAGGTAACTAATATACACAACTGTTACACTGCACACACCTCATGGTTGTGCTCTAGCAGTGAACAGGTGCCTGAGGTAACTAATATGCACAACTGTTACACTGCACACAACTCAAGGCTGTTCTCTAGCAGTGAACAGGTGCCTGAGGTGCAAATATTTGCACTCAGACAACTGAATGAAGTATGGTATGGTAAAACTAGTACTTGTGGTAGGGTGTGACAAGGGCTAGCAGTGCTCCCTGATATTTGAGTTAAAACACAGCCTTGCAACTGTTGAAGGGGTGGACACACAGTGTAACTCTAATTTGAGTGCAAAGTTGCACAAAATGTTGCAAGAAACATTGCATTGTGTGCTTTAATTGTGTATTTATCTGTCTTACCACTGTACTGGTGCCTAAATTGTCTGTCTTGAATACAAAATCAGGTGACTTCTTGTCAACGCATTTTATTTCAAACTATAAAAGAAAAAATGGGAACAATTTTTCAATCGTCTTTTTGTTTCTGCTGCTCAAAGTCAATATTATCAGTATTCATAGGCAGTGGGGATGGGTGGGGCTCCAGCCCACTACTTTTTGGGAAATAATAAAATTAATAAGAGGCTAGTTTGAGAAACCTATTTTTCATCACTTTGAGAAAGTTCACATAAAATGCCACCATTTGTTTGCCCACACATACAGGGACCCTGTCACAATGGATGCTTCAAAGGGTCAAATGAACCCCCCTCTCCCTCCTCCTCCTTCTCCTCTCCAGCGTATAACAAGATATACTGATATAAAAAATTACTGAATTAGTAAATACAATGAGAATGGCAAAAATGACCACACACCCCTCCTCATGGCAACAGTCCTGACAGGGGTCCCTCTGACTGTCCCCCAATATTCATTGACATCCTAGAAGTTAGGGGGTTCAAGAGTGACCTACATAAGCAAGCTCACACTTTGAATGTCAGCTAACACAAGCTATGACTCTAATAATAAATATAATCATACTTTCTTTTGGTTGATCAAAACTATGTGACTATCTGATTGTCATCATATTCAAATTCACTCACTCTTTTATCATGGAATGATATATTCTTGGTTTCATTCCATGGGAATGATATCCTTGGGTTTAGCTTGTTATCCTTCTCATAAACACTCAAACCATGAGAATCAATTCCAAGACAAAGGGGTGTTCCTTTCTGATTCTAAGACAAAAAGAGTCTGTAAATAGTCATAACTGAAGGACTGACATCGAAAATGACCTAAGTGACCTTTAATTTGTACAAGTGTTGATATTTTATCACAGAAAAGTCAAGTGATACCATTTTGGACCATTTGTGAAAATTCAAAAAAAAAATTCATCAAAAAGTCATTTAAGCCAATTTCATTGGTGTCCCTTCAATTAAGAACCAAACAAACAAAAAATTCATGTGAATACTTTTAGGACAGACAGTGTGAAGTGGCTGTACTGGCAGGTTAAAATTTACCAATAAGCAAACAACAACAACAACTGGGCAATGATAAAATTAAATGATATGGCTAAAGATGACAGCATGATCAGATCTGCCATCATCTTCAAGTAAGGTTTTGAAGTGTTAAGATTTCATGATGTGAGAGCTAGATCACCCAATAAAAGGTGACTGCGTGACCTCACAAAAAAGAATGTGCTCCAACTGTACAATGATGTTTCTTCAGGTCTTTAACAAAGCCCTCCCTAATGCAGATTATGTTATTGCAGATACATATATAAATTACCTGAATATCAAAATAGTTAACTCCATACATTTCCAAATCTTGAGCTAATTTGAGGTATTCTATTTCAGCTTCATCTCTGAAAAGCATAAAAACAGTTTTTGATTGCCTGTTTTTGATTGCCTGTTTTTGATTAATCAATGGATCAATCAATCAATCGGGATAGAAAACAAATAATTTTTGTACATTTTCATCTTTATATTGAATGCATGCACTCTATTATAATCTAATGGCCAGCTTAGATTTATAGTTACCATTATTTCAGGTAGGTTAATGGAGTATTATGCCTTGTGAGGTAATTGTAAACATTAAATACAACCTTGAAATCTTGTTCCTCCAGACAGACAATTGATGGGTGTGTCATATCTTTGGGGATTTGGTCAAAGGGGATGTAAAAGTGTAGGTAAGGGAGAAGGGTGAAGGAGGTGAAAAGAAGGGGAAAGAGAAAAAGGGTGCCCTTGGCACAGAAACAAATGTTGCTATTGGCAACAACACAATTACCTTGTTAGTCCTCTATGCTCAGCATACCATGATGTTATTCTTTCTTCCCACATGTCTGAAGTCATCTGATATTGATCTAGAACCTAAATAGTACAAACATATAGATCATCTTTGAATTTAATTCTGTTTAAGCCCAAACCACAAGAGAGGGGGAGCTGGGGATAAACAGTCTAAACCCTTTACCTCCCTTCTCTCTCTGTCAGTGGTACGTATACCCCTGATTATCCCATATGTGTGTAAAGCAATGGCACTGAGTTGCATAAAACAGAGGAAAATAAAAAATGTGAGAGGTGAAACCACAGCAACTGCCGCAGTCATTCATGCAAGACTCTCACTATAAGGCTGTTTCACACTGGAGACAAGAGTATAAGCACAGGTAACACACACAGACTTAGTGATATACTGCTCATTAGCAGTGCTTGTCTTTTCACAAATGACACAAGCAAATAAGCACAAGCAAGATACACAGACTCAGTAATGTACTGCTTATCATTAGCAGTGCTTGTCTTTCACTATAAGTAACAATGCAAGCACAAGCACAAGCATCACACACAGACTCAGTAATGTTCTGTTCATTAACAGTGATTGTCTTTTCACTAGTGACAAGCATAAGCATGGGTGAATCCAGCTTAGGATTTTGCAAAGGAGGTGTCCCAATAGGCCACTTGAGAGAAGACGTCACATCCAAGATGGCAGCTTCGTAACAATGGAATCTGATGATGTCATCTCGTACGCTGCTAAGGGGGTGTTCAGAGCACCTATGGACACCCTTCTGGATCCGCCCCTGATAAGCACAAGCAACACACACACACACACTCAGTAATGTACTGCTCATTAATTAGCCGTGCTTGCATTTTCATTAACAGCAATCATTGTCTTTATTTTTGCACCTTGTTGATGTGTGTGATACTTAGTCAGAGCATATTTTGTACAATTTATGTTTTAATGTCACTGTTATAAATCAGGCTTTAAATGGCTAATGAATCAAGTCACTACAGTGCTGAATAAGCTGTAAGTAATACCTTTTGTGGAAGCAGATGCTCATTTCTGAGGAAACCTGGTTTATGAATATCTTTCTCATAGTCACCATACTAAGAAAAATAGAAATAACAATTAGGTGATATTTCTACAGTAAATAAAACCTACTGTATTTAAATTTAATTTTTTCTAGTGACAAATAGGTTTAAAATATTCAAATGAGAGGAAATGGAATAATTCATTGCAGGAGTAAAAAAGAAACAAGTAATATAATTTTCTATAATGATTAAATTTTGTTTGTCTTTGATTTATATAAATGTACAAAAGTAAGTGTCAAGTGCAACTTATGTTGAACACTGTAATATTATTTAGATAATGAACTAAACTTTTGTACCTGAGTAGGTGAATTTTCATCAACAAGTTTATAATTTGAAAACCTCTTGCAAACTATCATTTTACTGATAATGGCCATTGGTAAATGGTCGAAACATCTAGTTTTTGTACATTTAAAATCAGAGACAAATCAATTTTATTTTCATTTAAATATGAATCCTAATTGTAAATTTAAGACAACTACATTTTTACATTATGAAGAAAATGAAATTTATTAATATATAATCAATGATTAATCATTGATGAAAATGGGAAATGCGATTCATCTGGTTTACTGTCAAACTAAGAAAACTGTGAACATCTGAAATATGTCTGGAATGTGCAATATGCTTTTGTAAATCTAATTCCTGGTAAAATAATACAAAAATCAAGTTTAAAAATGAATGGCAACAATTTTGGTGAAAGACTGATTGACCTGTGATAAATAGATGTAAGTTTAAAGAGCTTGCATGTAATTGTTTACAATGTTCCAGACATTCCAGACATATTTTAAGTGTTCACAGTTTTCTTAGTATGACTGTAAATAGCTTGTTTCCATTCATATAACTAATATGTAAATAAATGACCGCCGCTCATTAGCATAATTTTTTTCAACCTAAGACGCAATGATCCCTAAAATACTAATAATCGTCCCCCCACAATAACTCATGGATTTCTAATCCACGAGTTAAAAAGCATGTTTCACTTAGTAACTGTGCAAAAATTAAGAAAGCTCCAATGAAAATCTGCAGCTCTAGATATGAATTTTTCAAATTGTGAAATTTTACAGAAAATGTATATGGCTGGGGGTATATGCTATTAATACCTTCAGACATACATTTTGTCTGTAAAATTGAATATTAAACGAGACTTTAATACCTGGAAGTTGAAGTTTGATTGGAATTCTATCAGTCTCCCACAGAGCAGAGATTACAAATGTCAAAAATCCATAATTCATAAATTTTTTCACAGTTACTAAGTGAGACATATTACTCTTTAGTATTTCAAGCATCATTACATAACTGTTTAGGTTGAAATTTTTTTCAGCTGCCATTTTGGGGAAAGATCTATATTACTCCATTCCCATTTAATTCATTTTATTTTTCATCTCCCATTGTATCTTGAAATCTGAAATTTTCATAAGAAATTTGGGAACTTAAGACACATTTGCTTGAGATGCAAAATTCCTGGGTTTGATTGAGATGGAAAAAATGCTCATTTTGAAAACCTGGGTTTTGCTGATTTATGACAGAGGTCTTTAATTTACATTCCCAACCCAAATATTTTTAACCCTTATCTTCAATTTACAGAATTACCTTTGCTTGTACAGCATAAGATGCTAGCAAAACGGATGCCTCAGGAGGACAAGAGATATTCATATTTAAAATTGCCTCTTTAACTTGAAGAAAGAATAAGTGTTTTGTGATTTCCTGGACAAGTTCTTCTGCTACATCTTCAGGATAGAACTTGACACGAAGATGAAATGTCATGGGATCTTTGACTGCAACATCCTGGCTTTTGACCTGTTTATTAAAAAAAATTCATTGTACAATCTTGTATAGTATTGTTTTTTATTTGTCTGACTTGTCCATTGTATATATTTTCTCATATTTGTAATTGACCTGCTTTTGGTGGGGAGATATGTTAAACAGTAAACTCCAATGTCCCCCTCTTCAATGCTATTAAATTGCAGGGGGCTCCATCCAAAAGGCATGGGTTATCAAAAAGATTTTAAGTAATCAGAGAATGAACATTAGTAGATAGTGCTGAAGTGAAATTAAGTAGACCCACAAAAACCTCAAAGTATGCTGATATTGCAGAAAACCAGCCAGTGATATCACTGGTTGCCAGCACTTTTTGACAACCCTGAAAAGGGGTACATGTATCTATTTCCTACAGAAAGTTTATGAAATGGGTACCTTTTATGCTGGAAATACAATTACATGTAAAGGTGTTGAGTAGTGTCCCCCAATTAGTGCGCGAGTGCTAGAAGACTAGGACACTTAAATAAACAGTTATTTATTTTATTTTATTTTACTAATCTGAGTGTTTAGGGTACTAACCCTTTCTCTTAAAAATGGTACAATGTACCTCCATTAAGCCAAACCCTTATTAAGTGGATATCCTTTATCAAGCAGAATCTACCTCTGATTCCAGACAAATTTTTTTTACATATTTATTGTAAATTTGGCCTCTATCTAGTGGACACCTCAACAAAGCAGACACCAGGCAAGGTCCTGAAGGTGTTGACTTTAATAGAGGTACCAACAAAGGGTAAGGGTTTGACCTCGGGGCCGAGCCTCTGGCCCATATAAAATTTGGTTGAGTAACACTGTGGGTGTATTGCCTGATTTGAAATAATAGGCTAAATAGATATGCATTTCCACCAAAATAGTTTGCTAGTGTCCCATGGCTTTCTAAAAAGTGTCCCTCGATGTATTTGATTGATGTATTAATTTCAGAGGTGGATTTATGGGGAGGGATGAATTCTCAATATTTTTGCACCTATACTAGTTGGTAGGGCAGTGGACATGTATCTCAGGGGAGGTGGTCTTGACCCCCACTTCCTCTCTTTCTCTTGTATTGTATGGCATTGATTATTGTTGGTGCACCATGACTGGGCTTCCTGTGGAATTCTGAATAAAGAAATCCCTAGGTTCTGTAGTTTCTGTACTGTTTGGGGGGAACTTCAGGAGCAATCACTCAAGATCTTAACAGGCACTCAGGCACTTCAACTTTCCCTTACTTCGCACAACAGACTATAGAATACCCCGCAAATTATTTTCATGATATTCACCCCATCGTGTTTCTGTTGTGTTTAGAACTGCGTTGTTTTCAAAAAGTTTGATTACATAAATATCATTTGTGGGGTATTCTACAGTTATGCCCCTTACTTTTGTTCACTAGCACTATCCAGGCCTATATGGGTGGTTTGAAGGCTGGCCCCCTCCCTCCTTTCCTGAGGTCTTTGTGACAGGCAGTACATCTTATTTAAAAGGAGGTGTTAATTTAGAGGGTGAAAAATCAAAGAAATAAACTACAATATAAGAGTTCAATGACAGGGATTTGTTAAGTTGGGACTGGCGATGAAATGACCATTTTAACACAGAGTGAGTTGTTTGAAAGGAGATTAATGTGAAGGTAAAGAAAACCATTTATTTTGACCCAGGATTAACATTATAATCACCCTTCAAACAACAGGGTCCATGCAGAAGTCTACTCATATATGCCCATGTTTTTGTGTCTTAGATAGGGTACTGTTCTTAAAATAAACAAAACAGCCATGCAAGATTACCACTGACTTGCTGACAAAGTATATCGTAGTTGATGGCTCTGTTATCTCTTTCGTAGCTGTTTTTCATCTCATCACGCGACGGGTCGAAAAATTTCCCTTGAGTCTTAGATAGGGTTAATTTTCTTCTCATTTGTCTTGAATAGGGTAGGAGTTTTTGACTTTAGAGTGTCTTAGATAGGGTCAGGTTTCTAGAGTTCCAGTGGCACACCCCTATCCAAAAGGGGGCTGAGTACCGCCCCAAGCATATATGTCTGGAATTGATCAGGTATTGTGTGTGTAACAGAAGAGTGCCTAGTTGTTTTTATAGAGGTCAGTCTTTAATTTGGGGTGGCATTCCTGGAGCAACCGCTCAATATAAAATAAACAAACAAAAGGGGTCAATTTTGAGTGGTGCTTTGTTACTTATGCTTATAAACAATTAATAACAGGTGAACATACTTAAGGGTTGTTTTTCCACATGTATAACATTACACTGACGTACTTCAGGAATGCTTTTTACGTCCTTAAAAAGTCTATTAACAGCCCATTAGCGCTAATAATAACAATCAACGCTCTCGTGTTCATGATGTGGTAAACAGACCTCATTGATCTCTTGCTTCAATGTTTTACCGCCTTAGAAATAAAATTTTTCGATTTTCATGAACTTTTGTGAAACAACGAGAAGAGCGAATGAGCAGTAGTTTTGGAAGCAACAGAACTCACTTTGTTGACTAACTCAAATAATTTAGGAAATGAGCAAAAAGCAAACATTTGGCGCCATATCGTGCTATCGTGCACAAACCTTCTTATTGAGTTGAAGCCATGATGACATTTCTTTGGAGTTTTTATATTGGAGTCCAAAATACCATGTCTCTCGAATCCCAAGAGTTCTTACTACCAAATCGAACAACTCGTTTCCCTTAGCCTTTGCCTGTGTATAAAACGGGGAAATCAGTTAGAAATTTGACAGAGTAAACTGGGTTTGCGATATCTCGATCATCATGTCAAACGAAAGCTCACCTCGAGAGGAAATTCCAACTCGGCATCCATTGTCGAGATCTTGACATTAAAAGACTTTGGCATCTTGAGGCGTTCATCTGGCTTCCTAAGAGTACGAAACTTTGAAGTTCGAAAAGAAAAATACTTGTGTTTAGGCAAACATCTCTGATAAACATGAGTACAACTTTTAACTTTGTGTGGATATCCGCTGGCCACAAATGTTGGGAATTTTGGGAATTTTAAAAATTTGGATAATTATCTTCGAGGCAGATATTTTAAATAACATTTTATATTCGCTACTCACCATTTGAAGTAATAGTGTTTTTCCGATTTCGAGAGATTGAATTGATCTTGGTTAGACAGCTTGGTTGGAGACAAAAGGATTGAAAGACTTGAAAAAACGGATCTTTAGGAACCTCTGGGGAGGTGTAGGGATCAACAGCGGGGGTGGACGTACAAATGAAAAACGCATCGGATGCACGCTTAGCTACCCACGATTTATATATCGGGTTAAGGAAGTCACGATTTCCTAATTTTGTGGAAATTAGTAAAACTATTTCACTTTCATTTACTTTTTCTTTAAGTTCCCTCCCACGCTTCTCATCTCGATCTCCCCTAGCTCCTGATTTGAGAGATTGCTAATGGCGCCCAAAAGAGTTTCTGCCTGCGGCTATTGCTGCTTGCTGACAGGTAAGATTCAGTTTTATCTGTAACTTAAGGCTTTTTTGCAGAAGTTTGTGCCAGCTGAAGATAAAAACAGACGTATATTCAGTTGCAAGTTAGACTGACCTCCTCACTTTCTCGCACTTCACCATCGTAGTAAAACTGAAAGCGTCAGCCTGACGCCAGTATTGATTATAATTGATACAAATTTGAGGTCAAAATTCCTGTATATGATTTGTTACAGGAACTCATTTTTGGCATCGTCAGGTCACTGTCATCAAAACTTGTCCGTCTCAGGTAAAAACATTAAAAATAAAAGAAATCACGGGGCGCAGATAAGCGGACCTTTGGCTTCTACGGGGGGCTGCGCGTGCACCCCCCTTAGTTACGCCCTAGCTGAATCATAATAAATTGTTAAAACGTTTTCACTTTCGCGGAAAACTATAAAGATTCTATTTTCCGACTTCGGAACGTGCGAAAGCGGTGACAAGTTTAGTACGTTTCAATGTGAATTTCATTTTTCCATTGAAGACTATGGACCGTATGTTTATTCCAAAAGATGATCGAAACAAAACATGCATCAGGTGGGTAGTCTGCACAATTTTTTTGGCTCAAGTCTGATAGACATTTGCATCATTGTCTTTTAAATTTGATTCAAATGTATATCCAAGCTGTTCCTTTGTCACGCTTAAAAAGCTAGGGATTAAAGACGTCAACCACCACATTATCTGTCAATTGAAAAGCAGAGGTTTTATTGTTAACCAAAACTTTTCTTTGAACCACGCACCATTTCACCAAGCCTTTTTCATACAAATTACCACTCAGTTCCGATGGCTGTTGAGGTGGTGTTACACCGAGACGGCTAGCAACAACGATTTTCCGCGCAACAATATTGCCAGTACAATTTACAGGGTCCCTTATACCTCTTGCGTGAAACGTGGTTGATTTGACGTAAAACGTGATTTAAGGTCTAAAATCTTTTTGCGTCCACGTGAAAGCAACTTTTAATCTTTTTGTGAACGTGAAAGAGATTTTTTAATTATCCGTAACGCGTGAAAAGACCAACTAATTTTGCATGATTTCATTTTGCAAAGGGGTATAGGGGACCCATACAAAACTGAACGATTCAGTTTAGCGAAATATTTGTTTAGGCAACACGTTGCAATTTTTTGATTTGAATTTTAAAAACTTTTAACGCGAAATGATGTATTTCACTAATAAGTGTTGCGCAGAAAATCGGTGTTGCAAATAGTCTCTTGTAACTGATCACCTTTACTGCGAAAACGCTTGTATCGCGTCCGACACTTAAACATTCTTTTGAATTTTGGGGTTTTTCTGATCCGACAATCAGGTAAAAGGAGTGCAGCTTCGATCCGACCTCGATCCACGTTTTCCATCTGCTTTGAGGTCCCTTGAGGGTATTTGCATAAGCTCCACCCCCTTAACATGATTGACAGGATCAGAAAAACTTTAAATCCAACTGAAAGTTTGAGTTGGTTATTGGTCGCGATGCAATCTTTTCGCAGTATAGTCTCTATTTTACAAATTATACAACAAATTACGGAGACCAGACATTTCAATGAAAACTCTTATACACTTATTTCAAAAAACGTTGTCGCAGTTTAAAGCAACAAGCGTTAAGCCAAGATCGAAATGAATGCTGGGTTAATGATAGCAGCGTATACAAATCAGATTTGTTCTGTAGAATTAATCACAAATATGAGCATTTTCACATGCTTGTTAGTATATAGCACTCCATTCTACTGTAAACAAGTCTGATTGTGAATACATTTCCAGCATCAAACCAGCATTCATTTCGGGCTTGCCTTGACGCTTGTTGCTCTGAACCGCGACGCTTTTTGAAATAAGCCGTAGATACCTTGAAATGCGATTTTTGTTGGTATTTACAAATTTAATTAACAATCAATAAATATTTATCTTTTACTAAGTTAAGTATGATATTTGTACAGTTAAGCTAATTTTTTTTGGTACTAAAGTTCTTATTTTTCTTTAGTATACTCCACTATATTAAACTTTCTAGCTTAGTTTCATCAATAACCATATCTCTACTCGGTGATTTAATTGTGATACTAAAGGCCTTGAACACACGACGCAACATTTCCTGGAACTGCTTCTGCAACATTCCTTGCAACACACACTTGAACCGTGTCCACCGCTGCAACGGGTGTACGCAATGTTGCGCGCAACCGCAGTTGCAGGTTTACGATCAAGTTCTACTCTAGTTTAGCATTTTCTGAAGCAGTGTGCGCAACATTGCAAGGGTGGACACACAGTGCAACTTAGTCCAGACCCAGGCCTCTTTTTTATCCTCTTTTTATCTGCTTCGATAAAACAGAGTCCAGAAGAACTTGCATGCGCATGCGTTACATGAACCAATCAGACACCGTAAAATCATACAGGGCTTGGATTTGCTCCAATTTGGGTAAAAACACGTGCTTCGTATAAGTGAAGGCATACTTAAATGCTTCGATTGAGTTCGTTTTCAAAATGAGCTCCATATAGCTGATTTGATTCAGATATACTTCAACGATACCTTTGTAACCAGGTCACACCAAAATTTTACGGTGTCTGATTGGTTCATGTAACGCATGCGCATGCAAGTTCTTCTGGACTCTGTTTTACCGAAGCGTAGCGCGCGGGGTAAAAAGAGGCCTGGGTCTGGACTAAGTGCAACTATGTTGTGCATGATGTCGCAGAGAATGTTGCAGAAACGTTTGCGTTGTGTTGCCAGGCCTTAATCCTTGGGATCTATGATGACTACGATGAAGCTGTTTCATTATCGTGAAGGATGCAATGTTCCTGTTAATGTTGTGACAGTTTTATAAAAGATGACTCTTCAGGCCCTCCTCCCCATCGCTGGGTTTCATCCATTCCCTTGAGAATCAAAAGACAATGAAGCGGTAGCCATGTTGGATGACCAAACAAGCGACGCTAATGAGAAATCTTTTGTTGAAGGTCAACCAAGATGGCTGCCGTGACGTCACATGCACCCCAAGAATACAAAGTATTGACTTGTCTTTTTTTCTATTCACACAGAAAGCAATTGAGAAGGGCCAGGAGCTGGCTGATTGTCTGTTTGGAGCTCATTGGCAATCTTTTGCAACTCTTCTATACCCTGGTATGAGCATTCGTACTTGTGGCGCACCAAAGAATGATAAAAATGTAGAGCAAATACAATAAATATAAGACAGACTGGAAGTAGAACTACTGTTGATGCAATAGCTGCTGGTTTGCTGTACTTATAAAATTTGACCCAGGAGAGAATTCCTATTTCTGCTAGAAATAATAGAGTCCCAAGACCAGTGGAAAATATCCAAGCTAACTCAATGTAAGAGTGCATTTTATCATGAGGTGAGTCTCGTACAGTGTCATCCAAGGTGTGAGGTAGATTGGCAATGCTTTCAATGTTTGGTAATATGCAGACTGATATCATGAGTGCAAACACGTGAACAGATATCAAAATGGTGGTGATGATGCTGAATGCAATTAAAATTCCTTCTGGTATTCCTTTCTCCAGCTGGATTTCAACCATGGCAATCTGAAGTCAAAATAAAGATCATATTTATCAGACACTTGTTGTGCCAGTACTTTGAGGCAGGAGCCCATCTGTATAGGTGTTGACACATAGTACTTTATCCCTAACTTGTTTGATATATTAAATTAATAATTGGCATATAATGTGCGTTCTGATTGGTCGAGAGCCATGTGTGATTACAGTACACACACAGATGACATCATTGAATCTTACACGGCTCTGATTGATTTAAATCTTTTGATAAAATATTACATAAAACAAATAGATTCCATTTTGCCATGGTGTGTACTCTAATCAATGCACAGAAGATGTCAAAATGTGGTGAGAACAACAGTCATGCCACAAGACTTTGTCTCATGGTGTAGTTTTTTGTTCTCACCACATTTTGACATCAATGGATTAGAGTATACACACACGCATGGCAAAATGGAATCTATTTGTTAAATATTCCATAGACTATGTGCACTCTGTTTTGCCGAAGAGCTGCTGTGTGATTATAGTACAGATGCATGGATGATGTCACAGGACCTTACATCTACTCTGACTGGCTGAAACATTTCAATGAGTACAAGATTGTGCTCTAGCAGTGTTAGGTACCTGAGGTGACTAACATTATTTTGCACTTATTTGATTGAAAATGAAATACAGGGTTCCCTGGTATTTGAGTTACTAGCCTTGAAATATATTATCAAACAGATTTCATTTTGAGGTGCATTTGTACTCTAAAAGATACACAGAAGACATCAAAATATGTTTAGAACAACAGTTGCCCCACTAGACTTAATTCGTCTAGTGGTATACTTTTTTGTTCTCACCACATTTTTATATCATTTGTGCACCTTTTAGAGTACAGCATACAGAAAAATCAAATCTACTTATGTATTTTAAAATATATAATAGGAGATAATTGCATGACAACTTTACAAGTGGCTGTATAGGATACTAGATCAGAAAGTGAAGGAACAGTTGTTGTTGTTGTTGTTGTTGAACAATAACAACACCAATAATTGATGTGACAATGCATGTAATGCTTCATGAAATAGCTACACTGTCTTGGCCTTTTAATGATACATATAGAGGAAATCAGAACTAGAGAAGATAAACAGCTGGATAAAAATCCTGGGTCATCATTATAATTTATCAATATTATTGATTCAGTTTTGGTGGCATGAAGGATGGATAGTGCCATCTGTTGGATCCACTGGATAACTTCTGTTGGATAACACCATTATTTTATTCACTGGATAAGCATTTACAGACAGCACTATCCACTATTCATACAACTGGGGTCAGCTATTAGAGGTGTTTTCATTAACCTGTGAAACACACTTTAGTATATTACACCCTACTACACCCTAATTCCATCAGTTGTGTTCTTTTGTTGTCTTTCAACTATTACACTTTAACTAATAAACTTTGTTTCACAGGTTAATGAAAACCACTCTATTAAAATAATTATAAACTCACATGCAAATACACATATAGACTTAACGTTTTGCAAAGGGCTGCTTTGTAATTAGCACTCTAAGAGGTCCTTAGACTTCCTGTTTCTGCTAACCGTCTGAACACAGGAAACCTAAACTCACAGAAACTTCACCAACAACCCCAAATAGTCTAAAACATCTGCTAGTTTACTTAGTGAAAAGCCAGAAAATTTTCATATTGAAAAATACATGAAAAAGTGTGACCAAACTGCATGCTAATTATGTCGGTGTATATTCAACAAATTGAAGATGGTTTTGAGTTGTCTGTCCTCTTATTGACACACTCTTAATGCCATAAAATGTTCAAAACTCAAGTGGAATCAAGAGTGCAGCGAGTGATTTCACTGCAAAGAGTGTGTAAATAAGAGGACAGAAAACCATCTTCAATTTGTCTTCAACCATTAATTATTTGAGATAAAAGTTAAAAAATCCTTATCAAACGGGGCAACAGAATGAGTGTCCATGCCAAAATGCATCAGCAGTGTGTCTGTCCTCTTATTGATACACTCTTATCAACCAATCAGATTGCAACATAAGTATCAAGTGTTGTAAAAATCGAAAATGGACTATTCATGAATTCATGTACCACAACATGTACAAAGACGTACCAGCTGGGGTACACTGACCCCAAGGTCAAATAAGATCACTGAAGTATTTTGCAGTTTTTAGAGAACCAAAAAACTTACAACTTTTAAAAATAACAACTCATAAGATAACATGAGGGTTAAGCCATTATCTTAGAAGAATGAAAATATGATTTAATAACATACTTTTGAGAAAGATTGAGAAAAATTGCAGTATAAATATTAGTTAAACCACCGACGCGGTAAGCTTAACTTGTTTTAATCCCATAATGATAGGGGGAAAAAGAAAGTTCATAAAGAAAAGATGAAATTGTTTTACCATGGCAAATCCTGACATGAGTCCAGAGGTTCTACTTGAGGCTTTTAGTTTTCCACGAGTGAGATGCAGTCGACGCCATGAAAGTCTTTGAGCATGAATATCATTAAGCTTCACGGATTCGTGGCTTTTATCCGCTCTCATTTTCCTAAAAGATCAACAAAATATTACGATTTCATCACTTAGATGCCCAATTAGGCGATCGGTAGAGATTATCGGCCAGAAAATACTGTCAGAGTCAAGCAAGCAACCAAAATACGTATTTTCAAGAGCCGTTTAGAAAATTATTTATTTTGATGAAACTCCGCTGACCGGAAAGTTCGCAGTAGACGAGAGCGAAATAATTTTAGAGGTCTAAAATCCATAAAAGAAATTAATAAACCCTGTCAAATGTAGACAAATATCACAAGAAAAATAAATAAATACAACAAAGCGCACTGATGTTTTATTTATTCTATTTTTAAATTCATTTATAGGCTTGTACAAGCACATACCGTGACATTATAGGCATAAAAGTATTTAACAAATTCACGGGAAAGCACTGATACAAAAAATATCGCGAGTTTTGAGGCGTGCGTTGTCTCACGTAGGGTTGGAGGACCGGTTAGAGTCAGACGAAAGTTGCTTGTACCTTTCGTGTTGCGTCCAAGCCTTAAAAACGTTCATGTTTCCCTTGAACGGAAGTGAAAGTCCAGAGAACCGAAACAGCAATAAGCTTTATTTGCATTCGATGCGAAAAGACGAGTGCACGTGGTTTCGCTTGAAAATTTGGCACCGCATGAGGAAACAATGCGGTCAACTAATTTGCACGGTTTCCATGACGATGTCAGTCAAAGATATAAGAGCTTCTTTGTGGCGGCCAGAGAGTATTATGGTTTACAAGGCCCCAAGGGACCTTGCACTCACAACTTCACTACACACAGAGGTCAGCTCTAGATGCTGTTTATACAGGAATCATGTTGGGATGCTTTGATTTGAAAGCGAAATATTAAACAACTATGGATGGGAATATTGACTCGAGCCGAAATCTGGTGTGTAAAGCTCTGTTGAAATTTTTTAATCGCGATTTATACTAAGCCGGGTTTTATTTGTGGTGAACGCGTTGTGCGTTACCGTTGATGGGAAAGTTTTTGAATCCACCGTGACTTATTCTCTCTCTTTCTCTATATATTTCTGAGCCATGGCTGTAGTCCTTAATAGGTATTTTTCCTCGATTATTTTAGAGGAGGCAGCAAAGGCGAAATTATCTCGACACTAACCAGGACGATGAAATTGAAGGCAAACGCACATTTAGTGTTGAAGATAAACTTACAAGCAGTAAGTTTGAAGCAAAAGACTTTGTACAAAAGCTGGATGGCTCCGGTGGGTTAAAATTTCAGATAGTTTAACTGCTTTTGCAGTGAAATACCTACTTATAAAGTTTGCTAAATTAAACCCACTTCTTTAATTATCCTAGCTTTTACGTTGAAGTTTATTCAGGAAGGTGGCTTTAAATCTCCAATGCTCTTCAACAGCCCAGAAGGGTTGGGGATGCGGTAAGATTTTACAAGCAAATATTGTGCACAATTTTCTACGCTAAGATTAGCTTAGTAAATTTTAACTATTTTCTATCAATGTAGGATGCCTCACGATGGATTTTCTGTGACAGATGTAAAGAATTACGTAGGTAAGGCAATGATATTGACTTCACATTAAACCGTGCTGGCTTGTAATTTATACCCTGGCACTAACTAGTATAGTGTGATGTATACAAGCAAATTTCCCCTAAATCGTATCATTCATTACACACATTTATAAAACACAACCTTTGTTTTTCGGCCAAGATGTAGAAACCAAAAAATGTTTTACAAGTGCAGGTATAATAGTTAATTTCAGATGAGATTACACGGTTTATTCTTTTTGGGGTTCTTTGTGATAGGGGCTCGTAGAATGGTAGATGTAATCGATGTAAACACCCAACAAGCCTTGGAACTAACTCTACAGAACTGGGTAAAATACTTCACAAATCCCGAAAGAGAGAGGATTTACAATGTTATAAGTCTGGAGTTCAGCCATACAAAATTGCAAGACATCGTTGAATCTCCAACAGTGGTGAGGCACTTTTCTTCCACTTCCAGGCTTTTAGTGAGCCTTGGAGTGTTGCTCACTTCGAACTCTAATTTCGTTTTATGCGTAGGAATTTTGTTATTTAGTCCAACTGAATCCCTTTTCTTGGCTAGGAGCGTTCTAGCGAAAAATAAATTCTTGAAATTAACTTATGTCGTTTTGTGTTTATCGGGTTTTTTGGGGGGTGTTCGTGTGGTAGATAGCTATATCAAAGTGCAAAGCACCGCTCCCAAAATTTGAACGGTTAATTTCCTGACTTGGCAGGATATTTCAACACTTGTTTCAAACAGGAGTATTTGTATTCAGGACATGGGGAAAATAGATCAGTTTTCTCTTTTCAGTTTTTCTTTTTTTCCTATTTCATAAGTTCTCCCATCATTTTTTTCAATTAACGAATGCAATGGCAGAATTGACGACACTACATTTTCTAGGGATGTATCAAAAACAGTCAACGACTCAAATGGTTTTGTAGATAGCATTTCGTTTACGAAAGACAAAATCTTCGACAAAAGTGCGAAAAGAGATGTAAAATTTTTAACACTAACGAAAATCATTTGAGTTTTTGCCACAAAGTGCACAAAGTCAACTAAACATTGATAGAAATTTCACCCAAGCACACCGAAAAAGTATAATCTCTTGTAGAATTATATTATGTTTGAGTTAGTTTGTAAGACTGGGTCCTTTAACGGCCAAGTATAGCAGTTACAAGTTATAAAACTGTGTTTCGCGAGGTGTCCACTTCCAGAAGTTGGTCGTGGCATGTCATGCATACATATTTATTACAGCGTTTAGAGAGCTTCTTGTGTTTTTAAAAAAATAACAATTGAAAAGCGACCATGAGCGCTAAAACACTATACAAAACCAAGAAAAACATATATCTAAGGTTTTCATGATGGAAAATTGAGGTATTTTTGGACAAAAGTGCAAAATTACGTCGAAACCATGTGATCTAATGTATCTCAGGCAGGAACAAATATGGCGGACCAGTCTCAACCCTAACCATGCTCGACTTGAAAACACCCAAATATGCTCTTCAAGGGCATAAAATAAAGAATTTTCAATAGCTACAATAAAATTTTTGTGTATTATAATGTTTTATGAACTTTAAAGTAGTTTTAATTCACTTGCACACAAAATAGAAAGTCAGTCTTACGCTCTAATGACCTATTTCCCCGCTAAATACACAAATCCTTCACAAGAGTTCTTCTTACATATCGCACACGAAAGCCATTCATCAATTACAATGGATTTTAAATCATTTTTAGATTGTCACTGTTACAATTTCGGTCCTGTTTTACGTTTGTAAGAATTGGAAAGACGATATTTTGTGAAACTGTACTCGTTAATTGAAGTTCTTCTTATGCATAAACTATCAATCAGAAGTTTTTGCGGCACATTTTCGCTGATTAGAAACATTTTCGAAAACAAATTATTTTCTAAACAGAACATACACAGCCTAGTAATTATAGTACGTATTTCAAAAATGAAGATTTAAAGAAATAATATGAAATTTTTCAGTTCTGGAGATTCAAAATTGAAATTTAATTGACTGAAATTTGGGATGCTAGTAGAACTCGGTATTTCGTTTCACTCCCTCATTTCATCTCATCCACTTCAAATTTGATGTTATCACCACTTTTAAGCAAAATATGCTGTTTATCATAAAAAAATTGTCCCCAAAACGTTGTTACAAAGATCCTTTCTGAGTCAAATCTACGTTTCACTCATTTCATTTCAAAAATTTTGACCAGGGTGGGTCCTAAGAACTTCAGTGACAATGTCAAAAATAAGTCGAATGAAAGTGATAGGCCAATCAAAGATTCTGGTTTTAGTAAAACAGGCGATTTCGTATCTCGTGTGTTACATTTAACGAAATAATTAAAAATTAAAAAAGATATGGTACGATAGTATACTTTTTATCAATTTAGTAAAACAAAATTTTCACGTTTTTCACTGAAGAAACGAGAAATAACAACCTCTACATCCTAGAAAGAGGGCAAATTTTCGAAAATAAGACGTTTTTTTGTTTCAATTTACCAAATGAGGAGAAAAACGGTTGGGTCACTGAGTTTTTACCACTAACGTTCAGTTTGCTAAAACTTTCCAAGTTTTAATTTAGTCACTTTCTTTACTTGTCTATTTGTAAAATATATGTCTATTATAGTTTATGTATATCATTTCACCTTATCTAGCCTTGTAACAGTATTTTTCCCATTTACTAGGTACGTCAAATCGACTGGGTTAACACGATATGGCCTCAACAGCTAATTGAAGAGCAAACTGACTCCACAAACTCGTTGGCTGACATGAAATACCCTAAAGTTCGAAAGTAAGTAATTTTTATACAACGCTTGTCGAATGTACACCCCAAGAAAGTCAATATATTTCCATTATTTGGGAGTAGTACGAGGAGAGTCTATTACTTATATGTTTAGTGACCCTTCTAAATGCTTTTGCGGTGTTTTAATTATTATTTTCACATAATACTATAAAAAACAATTATTGTGCTCCGTAAAATGCCGTGAAATATAAACTGCTTATGATGAAAATCGGAAGAAATTTTTTCGGTTGCATGCCAAACCGTGCAAACAAACACGAACTTAACACCATAAAATTGCAGCTTCAGTTAAAACAGAAATCGTTAATTTTGAGAGTTAGCTCTTTGTCTGGAAATTTGCAAAGTAGCGAAAGTGTTCTAGTGTTCAAAGAGGGTTTTGAGGCTTAGGAATGTTCTCTTTTTTTTCTTTTCTTTTCTTTTTTTTGCAAATTCACGTCCTTTGACCGAAGCTCAAAATCTTAGTTTTATCATCATACATCACTTGTTTAAAATTCCAAAGTATCCTTAGACCAGCTTGAAACATGATAAAAACTCCAGTGCCTTAACATTGATAATATTTTCAGAAAGAAAGTCGGTTCTTTTTTTGATATATCGTAAGGATTGTGACGCCGAACGGTCTTGAACTGTATTACAAGTGCTAGTAAGAATTCAAAGCATTGTTATTCACAAAGAATAACTTGTCCTTGGAACTCGAGCGACTAGTTTTAATTCGGCAGATATAAGAAAAAATATTGAAATACTTATTAGAATTCTCTATAAGAATCATTATTTTTATATTAAATCGACAATATCGATTGCATAACTTGATGACCGTAAGAGCGAAAAAATTTACTTAGCCGCGAGAAAGAAAGCCATTATCAAGTTAGATGTTGCAATGGCCGAAGAAGCCAAACGAAACTTATAATATTCCAAGGATGTATTCACTCTAAAGGTTCTCTTTGTGTAAATTTTATAAATTCTCTTCAAGAACTATATAAATTTTGAGTACTAGTGTGTCTTTAACTCTTTTTTATGTCCTAAATCGGCTCAAATGAAATTCTCAGCAAGACGGCCTCATGAGTTTACATTTTACACAAAGGCACAAGCAGTGACAGTGTTTACCCAGAAAGTGCTATGTATTCGAACTTTACCACCCAAAATTAGTTTAATTGGACGATAATATTTCAAAATTTATGTCGTATCGGTAAAAAACCTCCCAAGTGAAGAGTTTTTAATGTTTTCCAGTACAACTCAAAGCTTCTATGAAAAGATTCCTGCACTTGCGTGACACAGTGACATTTCGACACTCAAAACTCGTCGAATTTTCCCGAAGTTTTTCAATACCAACAGCATTATCTAAGTATATCCTTGCATATTTACAAACAGAATTTATTCATGAATGTTTTGATGGGTTTTTGAGCGAGTATTATAGTGGTTTTTTGGTGTTAAATTGGAGTTTTATTTCATGGTTGAAGCATGAGCCATCTTGTGTTGAACCACGTTGATTGCCTTATGCAAATACTGAGTTACTCTATTGTAGTGGCTTGCTTAAAACCTTACGAGCATATGGGCTATTTACCCAAATGGCGATACATTTAACATCTTAAAGAATACAACTATCTAACGGTAGAACTAACATGACTGACCTTCGCTTGTTACATGTTGATTAAGGCAAAACTCCTGATCATCCATTGTCCGTGTGTATGCTTGATTCGGCACGTAAGAGAATAATCATGATAGCTTAGTGCTACATCTTGAATCTTTGATAAGCTTCTGGTAGATTGAACAACCAATTCCACATCTAAAAGAACCTTTTCTCTACTACACAGTAAACAAGTTGCCCTCAACTAGCGTGCACAAGGCCACAGGCATTTAGTGGTGAAATATAACACTTTGCCGACTTTTCTTCATCTCCGACTTCTGTTGTGACCCAAATACATTCACGTAGTAGGCATTATTCTCATCTTCGCATGTGCTCCGTTGTGTTACCACAAAGTAAAGATAACTCCGATTGTCGACTCGAATATGCTCAATAAACTTCACTCAACTCGATACTCCCCAATGACAGGCTCACGCACCAAATCGACTCCAGTCCTCAAAATCTCTAACGTGACAATATTCTTCAGAAGAATTCTCAAGGTGTCTATTTTATCGATTCCTCTAGATACTGTCTTATGAGTGTTGGAGGCTGTTACACCGACTTCCACATTGATTTTGGTGGCACTTCTGTGTGGTACCATATAATCAAAGGAGAAAAGGTACAGATGAGTAAAACACTCCTCAAAGATTGTGAACCTATTACAATATCATTGCTTTCTAACCCTTTATTTTCTTTCAGATATTTTGGCTTATTCCCCCAACAGACCATAACCTCCAAATGTACGAAAAGTGGGTCCTTTCTGGCAAGCAACAAGATGTGTTTTTTGGAGATCAAGTGGAAGAATGCTCAAGAGTGTTCTTGAAAAGTGGCGACACCTTTTTGATTCCAACAGGTTTCTGTTCTATTTTAATCGTATTTTTATTCTATCATTAGACTTAAAAGACTCGCAATATATATTTTTCCTATTGTAATCATTTCTAGTTTTTTTCCTTGTCGAAACATGTCGAAAACACTTGGTCTTCTTGGTACACTGGCACTGACACAAAAAATTGACATCAACCATAAAACTTGGGCCGGAAAGTTCAACTTCGTTGTCAAAATAAGTTCGACAATTTGAGTGAGCTGTTTTTTACCGTCTGCTGTCTCAACTCGCATACTGTGAACTCAATATCATTTGTTCATTGTTCACTTCTAAGGGCCCATTCACATGAGAGAGGTTGCCCCTATGTAGTAGGATAACTCTTTTGTTTTGTGTCCCCCAGGGAAAAGAAAACAAAAGAGTTATCCCTACTACATAGGGGCACCCTCTCTCGTGTGAACGGCCCCTAATATTCAAAACGTCCTGCTTGATCTTTGTGTTATTTTAAAAACCACTGCTGAACTAGTCACCACCTGAATGGTGGTAACAGATAAAGAAAATATGCTCAAAACGTGTTGAGTGAAACGAAAAAATGATAATGAATTAGTAGTTGACTGAGAAATGAGATGAATTTTCGGTTATGTGATGTGGTTGTTCTTATTGCACCTCAAATTAGACGACCAACATAGTAGTCAACTTACTGATTCACACCGATCACTGGCACCCTCTTTTCCCTCTTCGAATAACACGATGTTCTGACGAAGCTCCCCTAGTTAACGTTAGAAAATCTCTTCAGTGAGCGTTAGAAAAAACCTTTGCGAATGGCTTACTGTACATATACTACTAAGTAATCTGACCAGTCATTAAGAAGTTTTTTCTCGTTTCCATTTTGTTTCTTTCATTTCTTTCTTTTTTTCAAGTTCAGTTAAAGCTTAGTGGTGACTTTCATTAAGTTCTGTGTTGCCCAGCCTTAGCCTAGATATCGATTGCGCGTACGATCTTTAAAAATCTGAGCAATAACCCGAAACTGATCTTTTTAGGTTGAAAAGTGTTTGCTTTGTTCATATTTATAGGCATTCCTTGCTTTTCCAAAGTCTTTCTCGAAAATTCTGAAGAATATATTACATACTGTCAAGGCTAAAACTCATTCAACGAGATCTTGAAATGGAAGTATTTTAATGCACTCGTATTTTGTGTTAGGATGGATCCATGCTGTGTTTACACCAGTTGATACTCTTGTGTTTGGTGGGAACTTCTTGCACAGTTATAGTATAAAAGAACAGATTCGTATTAGCCAGATTGAAGATAACACAAAGGTAGAGTCAATCCTCCTTTATCTTGACCACTCTACTCCTCTTCTATCATGAGCAGATACTCTACGCTTTCCTATTCTGATAACCAATCACTTCAACTTCCCCAATCATGACCAGTCACTCCATCCCACCCTTCCATATCCTGAACTCTCATTTCAACTTCCTTCATGACGACCAGTCTCTCCATTCTCTCCTATTCACCCTCCCCCATCGAACTACTCACTCTCCCCTCCCTTATTCTGTCAGATCATACGCTATCCCCTGTTTTGGCCAATAACCCCACCCTTTCCTCTCTTGAGCTGCCACTTCAGTCTCTTTCTCGACCAGTCTGTCTACCTTCCCCTTTTCCTAACATGCAGTTATCCCAAATCTCAGTCATTCCATCATCCTCATTTTTGACCAATCATTCCTCCACTATTTTCACTAGTCAATCCACATCGTAGATGCAGCATCCTCACTTGTCCCTTCCTGATAGATTCTTAAACACTCGTTCATTCATTGTCTAGGTTCCACTGAAATTCAGATATCCATTCTATGGAGAGATTATGTGGTATGTCGTTGATAAGTATCGTAGGTTGCTAAAAAGAGATACCGAAGAGAGGAACGGTAAGGACTCAAAGAAGGGTAAAACTGCAAAGAATAAGGGACCAAAGAAGATGGAGGAAGACTCGGACTCTTCTGAGAAAAAAGCTGCAGTAAACGGCGAGGAAAACAGTAGTAGAAGGAGATCCAGCAGACGGGCAGCAAAAGATGTCAAAACACCCCTAAACAGTGAAGAAATTTCACTTCCTAAAAAGAGAATCAAACTCGAAAAATCCGACGACGAGGAAAAACCCCAGACCAACGGCGATGCTGAAGTAAATGGTTGCCATAGTGACACTGAAGCACAAGTACCGGAAGTATCTTGGGTTCCAGTCCACTTAACAGAAATTGAAAGTCAACGGACTGAGATCTATGGCCCAGAGACTGCGCGAGTGGCCGCATGCTACGAAATGTGTACCATCGACTATTGAGGACCCTGAGAGTGTTCTAACAGAACTAGAGGTGAGTAGCTTTTTAAAATCTCCATCCAGTCCCTCTTGGGCATATATTACACAGGTAACCCAGCTGTCGTAAAATCTTAGAAAGTCGCCTAAATGTAAAACCTGTTATTACAAATGTAACAGATGAATGAAAGTAATTTTTGGTTAGTGAATACAACAACAAATTGGGATGCTTATTTCAGGAATTGTTAGAACTACGAAGTGACGAAGATCCATCATTAGGCATCAGCGGGATTCAGCATCTATTTCAAATTGATCCTCCACCTAAGGTGAGCCATTAATAATATCATAATAATAAATAACCATTAATAATATCTCAGTAATAAATGTAGAAACACCACATATTATTTTTTAGTACGAACAACCTGCAACAACCGACTAGTTCAGTTTCCTTGCTCGTTGTGTTAGGAAATATGAGTAAAAAAGAATTGTGCATTCCAAATAGGTGTTTCCGTTTCATCTACGCTAGATTAATCTAATAATCCAAGCTTTCGGGTCTTCGGCTGCGAAGCAGTATATATTGGAGAGACTGGTCGTTCGCTGGGGACTAGACAGAAAGAACACAAAGCTAGTGAAGATCGAGACATCAGCGCTGTCACAACATGTGCTATCCAAAGACCATGAGATCTCTTGGGATGGAACAAAGACAGTGGAAAGTGAGAACTGCCCTATACGAAGGAGATGGAAGGAGCCAGCATGGTGTATTGCAAAAAATAAGAACGCTCTATGCAACAGAGACTCTGGCAGGAATCTTCCCTGCTAATTGCATTCCATTATTGAGAAAATAGATTCAGAAACATGTTTTTATGTAGAGAGCGCGCGCTGTTACATGTCATGTTTATTCATTTGCTCCATCTATGCGCGATCTTACATATATAACGTGTACAAATTCTTGTAACGGAAATTGTAATTCTTTCAATCCCTGATGATGAGTCCGAAGGCTCGAAAGCTTCGATTATCAAATTAATCTAACACAGATGAAACGAAACACCTGTTTGATATGAAGCGTACGTACTACAACATACTTGAATATAGTGTGTAATTAACAAATTAACAAACAGAATGAGCGCGCACGCCGAAACGCGTCAGCAGTGTGTCTGTCCTCATGATTGACACACTCTAATCAACCAATCAAATTGCGAGATTAGTATCAAGTGCTGTAAATATGTTGCTTTCAACTGTTATTACGTAGATATGGACCTCCTGCCAAATATAGAACGGAACCAAATATAGAACGGAATGTGCCAAATATAGAACGGAATATGCCAAATATAGAACGGAATATGCCAAATATAGAACGGAAACTTTAAGGCAAGAGCGTTTCGACTTCGAAGCTTCGAATCAAAACGCTCTTACCTTAAAGTTTTTGTTCCGTTCTAAGAACTGTGAAAGCTCGTGTTATCAAACAAATGCGACGCGACACGGAAGAGGACCTGCGCGCGCAAACGAATAATGTTCGGAGTGTACCGTCGACGTCGCCGGCGTTCCGAAGAGGACATGAAAATATGTACAAGGATTTCTGATCATGGCGTCGCGATATGGTCACACTTGTCAGGATATTCGTCATCTCATGCCCCGTTCACATTGCTTTGTGTTTCATCATTCTAAGGTGGAAGTCGATCACGGTCGAGGTTTCATCATTCATCGAGGTTTCATCATTCTAAGGTGGAACTCGATCACGGTCGAGGTTTCATCATTCATCGAGGTTTCATCATTCTAAGGTGGAACTCGATCACGATCGAGGTTTCTCACTCAGGATTTAACGTGCATGTATTTGTTGAGGAAGATTTTAGTATTGATCCTTTCTAACCCAGTTATTTTTCACGTGTTTTAGAAAGAGAAATCCCCTCGACACAAAGCTGTGCAGATGATGTCATCATCATCATTATCATCATCAAAATCATAGTCATTATCACCAACTGTTATTATCAAAAATCATTTGACAATATCATAAAAATGAGCAACATCATCATCAAGACTCCCACCACCACCAACCCCAAATAATATTCTGCAATAACCTTTCTAACTCAGTTATTTTTCACGTGTTTTAGAAAGAGAAATCCCCTCGACATAAAGCTGTGCAGATGATGTCTAAGTTTGGTACAAAAGTTGGTCCTGGTGTACGTAGACGACGAACAAGGTGTGGTCAATGTGAAAACTGCCAACGTGAAGACTGCGGCGAGTGTAGAACTTGTAAAGACATGAAGAAGTTTGGTGGTCCTGGACGAATGAAACAGTCTTGTCAAAACCGCGTTTGTCTCAGGGTAAGTGTGCATTGTCTATCATCATCATCATCATCATCATCATCATCATCATCATCATCATCATCATCATCATCATCAAAATCATATAGTCATTATCACCAACTATTATTATCAAAAATCATTTGACAATATCATAAAAATGAGCAACATCATCATCAAGACTCCCACCACCACCACCAACCCCAAATAATATTCTGCAATATGATCTTCATCTTCAAAAATTCATTGATATTTTTGTTGTGCATTTTTGTTATCATCGTCTCTTCAATACTCATGATAAGTAAACATCTTCCGACTACATTATCCATTAATTATCATCATCATCACCATCATAACAGCAGTAACAGTCATCATCATCATCATCATCGCCACTGTAATCATCTCCGTCATTTCTATCTTCACCACCAATGTAATCTCACCACCACGATTTTTCTGATTGTCTTTCTAGTGAGGTGCGATGAGAATACTTGCATACGGAGTGACTTGCTATTTATATTATAATTAGTATATTACCTTTTTTCCCATCCTATTTTGAAGTCATCTGAACAGACGCAAGGAGAAATAGAATGCATTTTTTATACATTTCGAAATATTTCAACAAATCAAAGCGCGCGTAAGATTCTGTGATGTCATCTGTGCGTATGTAATGTAATTACGCACGGTTCTCGACCAATCAGAGCGCTCGTAATATACCACTTGTAATCATTATATAAACTTGTATAACGATCGATCGAGTTTTTACCACTGTTTTGTAGCCCAACCTTCCAACGTGTGTGCGATGTTTGGAATGTAATGGTCTTAACGAAGAGGACAAACAACTAATGGAATGTCGTCTGTGCGCTGAAATTGTTCACCCAGAATGTGTAGACGCTGAAGAAGATACTTACCGTATCGTGCCTGATATAAACAACTGCTGGGAATGTCCTAAGTGCTGCAACAAGGAAAATGTAAGATGATAGAACCTTATACCTTAGTGGGTGGGGCATACACGTGGTGGACGAGTACGAATCGTCCTTAAACTAAACAACTTTATGATATGTACTAAAGGCGCTGTTACATGCTACAGCTCGTCTCGCAATGGCGTTGCTAAACAAGTTGCAAAAGGCATGTTATACGGTGCAACGTTCAAAGGCTTTTAAAACGACTAGTGTAGCAACTTGTCTCGCACTGATTGTTCGCGATGCACGGTATGTCGCAACGCCATATTGCGAGATGAATTGCAGAAAAACTGCACTGTTTAACAGCACCGTATGTTTTGTAGAACGTAAAATTGAGCTTTATTCATATGTGGGCGATACACGTGTCTGACTAGGCTCGAGATATCCAGCCGTGAAGGAATCCGGATTTAACCGGAAACCTCCTCGGCTGGAAATCGAGTCTAGTGTCTGACGTCGACAAATATAACTACGTGTTATTTACATCAGTTTGAGTGCATTAAATATTTGGACATGTTTAAATTTTCTGGGCCCGGATGGCAGTCGAAAGACGATTAGCGTTAGGATTAAATCTAAAGAAAAACCATTCATTTTAACCCAAGGATTAGCGTTAATCGCCCATGGTATGTAAATGGGGCATACACGTGTTCCGTTGTATTTATTTTGTGGGTAGGGCATACACGTGTTCAGTTGTATTTATTTCGTGGGTGGGGCATACACGTGTTTGTACTTATATTTATTTATGTCGTTGAGACATACATATCTGTGTTGACATCCTTCAATTAATTTGCACTTTTTTGTTTTCTAAATTAGGAGGAAAATGGAGAAGAAGGAAGTCATAACTTGGCACCTCGAAAAAGAAAGGTTCAATAGCAGGTCTTTTGTTACTTTGATGCTTGAAGGCAATTAGAACTGCCATGTATAAGACTCTATAGTCTTTCAAAGGGGTAAAAATGGTTCGTGTTAGTACAGTACGTGTGGAAACGAGGGGAGAAGTGAGATAGCGAGACGTTATGGCAGTTAAAACTGCTCTTTATTTTCAGACATAATACCGCGATTATTTTGAGTAACTGATGAAATGAAGAAGTCCAAAAAAAAAATCCTTACAAATCCCACACTTACAAAACAAAACAAAACAACAACAACACATAGGGGAGTTGCCCGAAAAGTTGTGCGTTCTTGACATACAGGGATGCCTTGGGTGTTAGGTCTTGTCTCCTCGTACGCTATTTGACAAGTAAACGCTCTTTTATTACGCAAGCGTAATGGACATCTATTCAGGTTACCCAGGGTTATAAGGGAGGGCGATAACAAAATTTAACATGGTATACAGGGCCATAACCAGGGGAGGGGCACGTGCACCCAGTCCACCCCCCCTGGTTACGGTACCCCCTGGTATAATCGCTTTGCGCGATATTTCATACTTGACATGGTAACGTCTTCCTCCACTGACACGTTACATTGTTTATGCAGGGTGCAACTGTATCAAAACGAGCTAAAAAGGTAATGTTTACCAATAATAATAGTACCTTGTTTGTTTGGAAAGATAGATTGCTTACAGGGTCAAAACAAAACAAACAAAATAACCAGTGCTCGATGTTGAAAAATGTACTGAATACTGATGAATTTATTTATATTTGATATCAAAATTATGGGTTTTAAATGCCTAAAATTATCAAAAATTTCACGCAAATCCCGTTTAATCGTGGTTTTTATTTTAGGTGAAAAATGGTCGTGCAGGTCATACCATTCAACGTAGAGATGTAAGTTTGTTAGTCGACCTTCTATTACAGCGGAAATCGTTGCATCCCAACCCTTATTCTTTCCATCCTTGGTTAGCTTTTCGTTTTTTGTTTTTTGTTTTTTTGTTTGTTTGTTTTATTCTTACTGAGGATGGAGCTTTTGAGGAAGATTGACGGATCAGGGGAATAAAAAGGAAGGTAGAAAAATTAGGAGTCGCGATGCAACGATTTTGCTGTACCTATGATATCATTTCAGACTTCCATAAAAATCTCTTTAAATAAAGTAAAAATTTAAACACTCATTCTCTGTCCTACAGAGCACAGATAACGAGAGTGAGCCTTCAGAAGACAGCAGCAGTGATCGAGAGAGTGTAAGCGTGGAATCCGATGCTACCTGTAGAAAGAACTGCCAAGTCGACCGATACCTGCCTCCCCCCCTCCCCCACCTGCAGAAGTTCGACCAAAATACGTCATTCGACCAGGTCCCGTAGCTCCCCCGTCGGAGGTACTGATCATGGAAAACGACCAGGAACACGTTCTGAAACAATCCATGTGGCTAAAAGTGTTTGCGTACTTGAGTCAGCAGGAACTGTGTTTGTGCATGCGCGTTTGTCGTACGTGGAATCGTTGGTGTATGAACCAGTCCTTCTGGTCGGTCATCGACCTCTCGCACAAGAAACTCTCACTAACGTCAATAGAAGGCATCGTGCGACGACAGCCATCGACTCTCAATCTCAGTTGGACCAACGTCACGTGTCAGCAGCTCCAATGGCTTCTACATCGTCTTCCTCGTCTGAAAGAACTCTACCTAAGCGGGACCACAGAGGCGACAGTAAGCTGCCTGCAACAAGTCAACTGCCCCAACATCCGTGTCCTTAGCTTGAGCTGGTCTACTGGAGTCACCGATTCGGTTCTCCGAGACATCATCCGCCCTCCACCCCCTACAGACGGCCGCGTGGGTACTGGTGATGGCAGAAGTAGGTTACATTCTCTCTCGGCTCTCTATCTCACCGGAAATGACGTCACTGGCAAAACCTTACAGCTGTTAATACAGTACTGTCCTTCTTTGCGAAAGCTTGACTTGAGTTACTGTCCGGCCATTCACGACGATGATATTCAAAGTTTGACGGACTGTAGTGGTTCACGACACGGGATCAAGGAAATTCTTCTCACTGGGTGTGGCAAGCTAACAAGCTCCTGCTTGGAGTACATCAACCGGTGGGCAAGGACTCGGAGCGCCTGGATTTGAGAGCATGTTCCAAGATCTCCAAATCTGAGATCGAGGAGTTTGTGGAGAGAAGAGGAGAGGCTTTGAAGATTCTGGAAGATAAGCTGGTTGTTGCTGCATTTTGAGTTATGCTACATTTACTAAAACAGTGTACTGCTTGGGGATGGGCGGGGAAAGTGGTTATGCACACGCCATGTTGTGTTTTGTTAAACGAACTATTCCAAGTTCAGCCTTTTTGCAATTTGCAACTCTAAATGCTTTACCGCCTAAATTATCGCTCTACGTTCGTAAGTGAATACGAAAGAAATTATCAACGCCGTAGATGACTTTCAAAAATGGCGACCTAGTACATGAGAACGAGGCCACAAAGGCCTTGTTACCAGAAAATAAGGGTGGCGACACTTGTATTGCTATCAAAGACGATGTGTTCCTCTTCCTTTTGAAATACCCATTTTCTGTGCGTTTTACAGGATTTACTAGGGCCAGTTCACTATGAAGGCGAGTTGTCCCTGGTAACAGGGAGAACTCTTTTGTTTTGTGTCCCCCATGAAAAAGAAAACAAAAGAGTTATACCCTGCTACCTGAACAACTCGCCTTCATGTGAACTGGCCCTTAGACTCATTTGATGCCATGATGATTTTGGAGGCCTTTCTGGCCTCGTTCTCGTGAACAATGAGCCGCCATTTTTGTCTATGCTGCACTGAAAGTAGCCTGCGAATACAGCCGCCTAATAAAGCGTGCCGTAAAATGAGGCGCGCTGTATTTTACAGGCTACATGGAAAGTGAATATAGTGCTACCCATCCTAGCGGTTCTTTCCAGTGGGGGGAGAGGGAGCGTGGAAGTGATAGGAGAAAGGCTGCCTTTCCTTCCAATTCTTCCTGAACTTCAAAGAGGGCCGCTACTTAGGCTATATTCATCTTTATCCAGTGTATAAAGGTATTTGGATACCTTATAGTTATTTGGATAACAGCATAACTTTATCCACTGGACCTTTTATCCAACAGACAGACGGATCAACTCTTTGTGCAACGAGACAGACATACGGCTGTTAGGAAATCGATTAAGCTGATAAATTTGTGTGTTCCAGCTCTTGTTCATTGTAATCTACGCACCCGAAGTGCAGCTACTCATTGTAAAGGTGAAAAGGTTTCCTTCAGTTGGGCACCATTTTGTTCCTCGAAAAATCAACTTTTGATGAAGACAGCTTAGTTAGTTAAATACATTTGTATCTTGGACGCTTTTCTTGCTTTAGTTTTAAGTTAAGCCATTTGTTCAAGCCATCCTTGATAGCTGTTTGAGTTCTGAAGGCTTTTAACATTACTGTACACATCAGTCTGCACTTAAGTGCATTAGTTCAACGCCTTGTAAATAGCAGTCTAGTTTTAGGTTACGTTTACGTTGGCGATTTTATCTCGGGCTAAGTTCGTTACGCGACGAGTTTCATATGATTCTTGGGTGAGACATTTACATGGAGACCAGTTGTTCGAAAGACGATTAGCGTTAACCCAGGTTTAAATCCAAAGAAAACCATTCATTTTAACCCAGGATTAGCGTTAATCGCCCTTCGAACAACCGGGCCCAGCGACCAGTTGTAGAAAACGTAACGTCGGACGTAACTGTTAACGTTAGTAACGTCTCCCGTTAGCAGTTACGTCCGTTACGCTTTATACAACTGGCCCCACTGAGGACAAGAATTCATTTACACTTACGTGGTCTTTTCTACCGGGACGACGTAAAGGTCTTTTGATCCTTGAACGAAATCGTCGACGTAAACGCACCCTTATAGGTCCGGGTCACACACCTAATTTCACATGTACCAAAAACAATTAAAATAAATGGTAATCGGGAAGGTAGTTTTTTCTCCGGGTAAGTTAGGCAAAAGTTAGGCAAATGTGAAGTTGGACGTTTGAGCCAGGACTTATTAATTTGTATATAGATTTTCTTTTGCGAAGTTTTCGATTTTGGAAAACAAATTACATTATTTAGGTGCTTATTTGATAAAAGATTAAATTGATTTGTAATTTTTTAAATATATAATCGCTTTGGTTCAAAGGGGTTGTTACTTGATACTTAGATCGGGTTCTTACTAAGACACTAGGATCATCCCAGCACTAGGATCATCCTAGCAGGCAAATCATCCTACCTGCTATACATTTACTGCATTCTGTTTAGTAGGATGATCCTAGTACACAAATTTCCATGTAAACAGAATGCAGTAAATGTATAGCAGGTAGGATGATTCGTCTGCTAGGATGTAAACACCCCCTAACTACAAAACACAAACTAAAATGAGAGCTTTGCTTACTCAGAAAAAAGCCGTCGCAATCTAAGTATACCCCTCCCTCGTAAACGTGGACCAATGATATCGCGATCTTGAATCATTTCCAAAACACAATTTAGCTCTGCCACCACGCCTACATATATTACAATGCACAAATTAACCCCCCCCCCCCCCCTCTGTGTTTTGTTAAATGGTGCACACCCCACACCCCTTTCAAAAGGTCTAGATCCGCCGCTGTTATAGAATACAATGTGCTCTGGGATAGAACAAAACAGAACAATTATTTTTTAATTAGTGTTAAATGGGTAACAACCGATTTCAGTGTTACTACATATGTGGCTAGCTCTTTTCTAGGTAAAATGAATGTACAAACTGAAACTAGAAATAATTTTATAGTTCCAGTGAGAGTTGCAATGATTCAGAAAGTGATTCTTAATAGACACTATGAATCACTTTTTATAAGGGGGGTCCTGAAGTTTTCCATCAATGTGGGAGGGGGGTCCCCCCAAAAATTGAATGCTATCAAGGGGGGTTCCAGAAATTTTTTCGTGGATCACAAGACTTTTCTCCTCCACACCCCCCCCCCCCCCCCCCCCGAGTTAAATAATGACCGGTCCCTAACCCATTATCAGGAACAAAAAGGAATTATACTTCTCTTAAACCGCCCTAGGGATTTGGCTTGCTTGACCATATTCGGCAGGTTATTCCATAGCACAGCGCCACTATACCTAAAACTCCGCTCAAGAAAATTAGTTTTTGTTCCTGGAAGTACTAGATCAGTTTCAGAATTCCCAAGTATATAAGTAATTTCAGAATTTAGTTATGTTGCTTTCCCTTGTCACCGAAACCACGGCTTGCTTATATGGTGGATCAAGAACTCATCAGCGACATTATCTAGGAAATATCTGGGAAACTTCATAGGACAAAATGTAGGAAGTACAACATTTCCTACATATTTTCTGTCATAGGAAATTGCATTTTCCTAGATATTCCTACCATAGGAAAATGAAAAGGTAGGAAATATCTAGGAAAATGCAATTTCCTATGGTAGGAAAATATCTAGGAAATATCTAGCAAAATATATTTTCCTACATTTTGTCCGGTTCCTATCATAGGAAAATGCAATTTCCTAGATATTTCCTAGCTAGATATTTCCTATCATAGGAAATGGGCAAAAATTTCCCGTGATTACTGGCTCCGCCGCGCCAACGAGACAACGAAAGCGTTACGCATTTTTGTCTCCCCGATTAGTAGGGTACCATTGCCCGGCTAGAAGATTATTGAGACGTTAATAAAATCATTATTACGTGGAAAATATAAGAATCATACCATATTTTAATGATCGATTTGACTGATAATATTTGTTAAAATAAATTTCTTTTATTTGCTTTAAACGTGAAGCAGATCCACAGAGAATATCTCGGGTGAACATGTTGTGTACGATCGTAATAGCTCGCATTTTGAACGGGATAAACGCGTTCTTTCCAGCCTAGCTCGCATTTTGAACGGGATAAACGCGTTCTTCCCAGCCTAGCTCGCATTTTGAACGGGATAAACGCGTTCTTTCCAGCCTACGCTACGTATCGTCTACGTAGGCGTCGGTCACTTAAAAAAGGAATATCACTTTGAATATGAATGTCAAATTTTAGCTCTTCCTTACAATTAAGATAGAAGTAAAACTTAATAGGAGCTGGAGATTACATCAAGTATGCATCGAAGAACAAGTGACTCTTGACTCAACAGGCAATGATATTTGGTGGAAAAATACCAACATCCAATCCGAACACACAATGGAACTTTTTATGCACTGCTACCGAGTGTCCTGCAATGTTGCGCGCAACGTTGGAGAAAAAGCTGCAGTAATAGAACTCAATCCTTAAACAACAAATGTGCCGCAGAACGTCGTGCACAACTGCTGTATGAGTGAACACACGATGAAACGCAGTTGCACGCAATATTACATGCAAGGAAAGTTGCACCGTGTGTCCGGGTCACTATGTTTTGAAAGCTACGCCTGCATAATTTCTTGGAACTTTGATGTGTAGTACATTTTACCCGTGGCGGCACTGAAACTACGATGGTGGATTGTCCTTTCTTTGTGATAACACCAGGTCAGTAGTTTTACTATGAAGCTCCCTCTTTGGTGTCTTTTCTACTTTTCTTCTTTTTGCTCTGTTTCGATCCTTCAATGACATTCCTGATAAAGAGTGAAAGAAATCATCACATTTAGTTCTTTCCTTCAGTGCCCAAAAGCTAGCTACCAGCTCCCTCGACACAGCTCCAAGGAAAGCCCTTCAATATTGCCGTTCCTGCTCTTTTAACAATCTCTAAACCACCTTCGACCAAGAAGTGAGGCAAAAGGGAGGTCACGAAGACGAAAGCATAAGCATAAAAACTAACATATTGATTGATGTAATACCTTTTTCGTTTGGCTTGGCTTAAATCATATTTGGTTACAGTTTTAATGGCGGGTCTTTTGAGTGGCGCTTTTTTGAGTTGCTTTTTAACGTTTCTGTTAATTGAAAGAGACAAGGGAACGTTATACCGATGATGATGACGATGATGATGGCAGATGACGATGATGATGTCATGATGATGCCAGATGATGATAATGATGATAATAATGATGATGATGATGCGAGATGATGACGATAATGATGATGCTCGAATGTAAAAAAATATTTTCCCGCATTGGATTCTGTCTAAATATAGCCGGCCTATGATGATGATGATGATGATGATGATAACCCGGCTTTACTATAAACTAGCTTTAACTATCAATTCAGCATTTTACTGGAACTACATACGAATTATAAAAAAGCAATGAGTTCTACAGTACCTGCTTGGTTTTTTAATCTTCATCATCCATTCAGGAATGTCACAACCCGAAGCCTTCATTACATTAGCAATACTGCAACAAAATGAAACGCATGGAGGTCTTTATTCCGTGTGGTACTAAATTTTCAAGCGCGACATTTTGTGACTGGAAAAGACCAGCTTTTCCTGCTGGGATTGTGACTGTCAACTTGAACTGTCAAAATGGACAGTAAAAATACAGATGCTTTTCCAGTCTGGGATCCTTTAAGGACTTGCTATCTATTCAACAGGTCCAACAGTAAAGGGAATCATTTTTGTGGATCGTGGAAAAAAGAGCTCTACGGTAATGGAGTAGTTTTATAATCATCATGATGTTTTCTAAAACTGGGCCGATAAATAACCCTGTCAACTCCAAAGTGTATATGTGTCATCATTCCCTATCTCCACTTCCGCAGAAGCAAAATTGTTTTGACTACAGTTAAGTCCCCTTTTACAAGGTCGCCACCTTAAAGTAGATGTGAAAGATCCGCCCTTTACGGGCCCACTGCGTCACCCGCCAAGAAACAAAATTAGGGGCTGTTTACATGAAGGCAAGTTGTCCCTGCTAGCCGGGGGTAACTGTTTTGTTTTCTTTTCCCTGGGGGACACAAAACAAAAGAGTTATCCCTGTTACCAAGGACAACTCGGCCTCTCAGATAGTCCATAATCGTGATGTAATCTAAGACGGTCATCAATATAGTTTCCTTATTTACCTTCTCAAATTCACAACATCAGCTTCTGTAAAAAAGGTCACAGCTTTTCCAGGTCGCCCTGCTCGTCCTGTTCGTCCTGTTGTCAGCCACAAAACACAATGAATAAAACAGTGATGCTGCTGCTGCTGATAATAATGCTGATGATAACGATGATGATGATGATGATAATGATGATGCTGATGATAGTAATGACGATGATGCTGAATAATGATGATGCTGATGATAATAATGCTGATGCTGATATAATGATGATGCTGATGATAATAATGACGACTCTGATGATGATAATGATGATGATGATAACGATGATAAAGGTGAACGTATGCTTACCGATTCTATGGATGTAGGAAACAGCTGATGTCGGGAAATCATAGTTGATAACAAGATTGACTCCTTTAAAATCGATACCACGTCCCATGAGCTCTGTAGCGATGAGTACCCAGATCTGAAATAGTCCAGTTAAACTCAAACGTCTAGATAAACTTATGTGTTTTTGAATGACCTCTCGAGCAGTACAAATTTAGTTCAACATTTCAGAGGGCTTCCTAAGGCTGTCCTCATCAATCTGGAGAAAATTTGAAAACGCGTCCAAACTAAAACGGCGTTTTTACAACACTTGATACTAATCTTGCAATCTGATTGGTTGATTAGAGTGTGTCAATAAGAGGACAGACACACTGCTGACGCGTTTCGGCGCGCGCGCTCGTTCTGTTAATAATAATAATAATGTATTTGCTTGGTACGCATCTAAAAATCTCGATGCGTTTACAAAAACTACTTATATATATATATACATATTTAAAAAAGAATGTAAATTATAATTTAAAGAAATGTTTCAATTAAATGAATTATGAATATGTTTCTTTAAAGAAAAATGTTTTGAGTCTGGTTTTAAATATTTCAACTGATGCAGAGTTTCTAATATTTTCCGGTATGGAGTTCCAGAGTGTTGCGGCTGCGTAGGAGAAGGTACGCTGGCCATAAGTAACTGTATTTATCTTTGGAACATTAAGCAGTAACTTGTCAGACGATCGAAGAGAGCGGGTAGGTCGACGAACATCTATAAGTGCAGATAAGTAATCAGGTGCCAGGCCATTCAAGGACTTGTATACCAGTAACAAAATCTTAAATTTAATTCTACACTCGATGGGTAACCAGTGTAGATTACGTAGTGCATCAGATATATGTTCATATTTCTTAATTCCTGTAATCAGTCGTGCGGCAGAGTTCATTGTTCTCTGTAATTTGTCTAAGTCAGAACGGGTAGCTCCATATAGCAGACTGTTAGCGTAGTCTAAGCGAGATAACACTAGTGCATGGACCAGTTTCTTTAAACTTTCTTGAGAGACATACTTTCTTATACGACCAATGGATTTTATAGACAGCAAAATCTTCTTACAAGTGTCATTAATATGGGGTGTTATGTTCATATGTTTGTCCAGAATCACTCCGAGGTCTCGTACCTGTTCAGATGGTTTTATGGTAGTATTACCAGATATCAGGAACTGAAGAGGAGGACTATGATTTTTAATGAAGCGTGATGTAAGATGCATTACTTCTGTTTTTGTTGGGTTACATAGGAGAAAGTTGTCTGTATTCCATTTGATGATATCTTCTACACAGCTGCTAAGCCTGTCCAGTTCTGATGACGGCTTTTTTGGGTTAACGGCTATGTATAGTTGTGTATCATCGGCATAAAACATACAATCCAAGCCATGACTAGAGATGACATCTTGTAAAGGAGCCATATACAATACAAACAGAAGTGGCCCAAGTATCGACCCCTGCGGCACACCAAATTCTAGTTGTCTCAAGGAAGATGCAACCTCACCGATGACAACTTTTTGAGAGCGATTTGTAAGATACGATCGAAACCATTGCAATACACTTCCAGTAAAACCTGTTGCCCCGATTGAAAGGATTTGAGTTGTCTGTCCTCTTATTGACACACTCTTGACGCTATAGTACGTTCAAAACTTCAAATTTGAACATTTTATAACGACAAGAGTGTGTCAAGAGGATAGACAACTCAAAACCATCTTCAATTTGTTAAGTTTTTTAGTGAGGATAGCAAAAACCGCAAAAGAAGGAAGCCTTCTCAAATTTATCCGTAGTAGTATAAACGTTAGCCTAAGAAGTGATTGATGAACCTGTTTTTGATCAAAAGCTGAGGATTTGCTAGACTGTTTATAAAGGAGCATTAAGCAACCACTTAATTTACAGTCTTGAGAAATGCATCTAAGTAGGAATAGTTAGTAAAAACATTCACTTACTTTTCCAGTTCGGAAGCTTTTTACAATATTGTCTCTCTGTCAACATTAAAAGAAAAACAGTTAAAAACTGATAAATAAACATCCATCTCGTCCATCTTCAGGGGTAAATGGTCAAGCAAAATTGCATGAATCATTTGAGTATTTCCACTGAGTGCAAAGTCCTCCAGTAAGGCCGATTTAGACGGTACGATATGTCGGCCCGATTTGAGTTTTATTGTTTTTAGCACTCCTTTTTCATTCAAAAAATCGGCCCGACACGAGAAAAATCTCTTGCGCAGATTTTTGCGAATCGAGCCGATTTATCTCTTTTCCCGAACGAAGCTTATCAAAAATCGGGCCGACATATCGTGCCGTGTAATTCAGCCTTTACCAGGGGAAAATTACTGCCTTTACCCATATCTCTCTACTGTGGGATGAAACATTTTATCCCATAGTGGAAGGGATAGGCGGCAACTGCTTTACAAATGAAAAGGAAGTTCTTCTTTCTGGGTATTTTGAGAATGACTACAGCAACTTATAGGAAGTTTTATGCATCTAAAGATGAAACGTCAAATTGAAAATGATAGGTTGACAAAGGTAGGTCGAACCCTACCCATAGGACAAGATCTGTAGGCAAGCAAAAATCAAGTCGTTTGCAAAGAACAGTTTACATTGATGATTTGTCTTTTGTAATGCCTTTTATTATACAATTCTCAAAAGAACGCACGAACGTACGTGGCATGGGTGGCGGTAGCGGTAAAACGTTCGCCTCTCACTCAGCTGTGGTCCAACGGGTCGGGTCACTGGTTCGAGCCCTGCGGATGCCACATGTGAGTAGAGTTTGTTAGATGTGTTGTTCTCTCCCTTGCCACGAGGGTTTTTCTCCGGTTCTCCGGTTTTCCTCCCTCCGTAAAAATCAACATGTGAGTTGAGTGTTGTGTGCTGTAAATATTGAATGTAGTGGTAGTGAGTGTGAGGGGCAGCAGGTCCACAATCAGCGAAAGCTGCCAGATATCCACCTGCTTAAACAAATAAAGCATTTATTTTATTTTTTATATGCACAAGAAGACGAAAAATATGAGACCGTATTAGGTTAGTAACATTTGAATGGCTTCCCGGTGCAAAGCCGCGCGCTAATCAAAGTCAAAAGTGGCAATAAAAATGACATCATTTGTATTGATTTTAGCAGAATTGTATAATAAATATGTTATTGATCGATTAACCAGGGAATACAGCTGTGAATTTTTACTCGAAAAATACACAGCCGTATTAGCTGGTTAGTCGACAAATAACCTATACTGTATGTATATCAATTAGGTGTCACAAAAACCAAAGGGGTAGCAACTAATTTTCGAAGAAAGCATTAACAGGAGAGTATTGCCATACCTGAGCTTGCGTTCTATCAGAATGTATGACATCTACATTTATACCATCATAAATAAGTTCATGAAACAGTTCTTTAGCTCTTTCTTTAGACTGCACAAATACCAGTACTGGAGGACTGATTCCCTGAGTGATTAAATAATGAAAAACTTTGTAAACAAAGAGAGAATTTCCATAAGGGGTTCTGGTAATAAAGCCACTTGTTTGGCCATTGTAAAATTGGAGCAATGGAATAATCACTGACCTTGTGGATGATATCTTGTACAGCTAAAAGTTTTCCAGATTCTTGTCCAACAAATAACAACTCTTGTTCAACTATTTGTGTAGCTGAATTCCTGGAAACAGAAAATCAACAAAACAAGTCAATTAATCAGAAATGTGTCCAAAATAGAGAAGAATCAATGGGCCAATTACACTGTGTGGATCTTTCGTATCAAGGTAGGCTTTAGATCAAAATATGCATTCCAAAAAGATTAATTAAGACTTCCCCCTTCCTCAGGTTTAGCATTTTTTAAGTAAGTCATTATAAGAATAAACAAGTGCAAGGATTGATCCAGCCAATAGCAAGTCATCTACAAAATAATCTCCTACACTACATCTTGTAGGATTGAATGCTAAATCCTCCTAGTGAGTTGGCCACACAAGGGAATGGCGATCTCATCTTTGTGAAATATCCCCACCTTGCACATGCTCTTACTTAAGGTGCTGTTACATGCTGAAACTTTTCTCTGAAACTTGCCTCAATGGCCCTTGAGTGACAAGTTTCACAATGCATTGCACCATGTAACATGGTCATTTAGCTGAAACTTTCCCCGGGTAGGTTTCACAAGATGGTTTCACAATTTAAAGTAGAACTACTTTATACTCCTGCACCAGAAACTTGTGTCATGGACAAGTTTCAGGACGAAATTTCAGCGTTTTAACACCCCTTATGAAACTAATCTCGTATCAGTGATAAACACAAGTTTCAGATAAACGTTCCATCCTGCAATTGGTGCAAGTTACAGTTGCAGCAGTGGATACACATTGCAATTGTTGTACACAATGCTAAAGAAGAAGTTGCAAGACACGTGACTGGGCTTTTATGGTATCTTCATAGGAGAATAATATTGTGATCTTTTTGTAGAACATACTAATCTTGCATCTACTGTTACTCTGATATAGCCATGAAAGTACTCTCCTATACAGCTGCTACTAGAGTTGTCATACAATTTAAGGCTCTCCGCTTGTCTGTTATAGCCCTAACAAAGGCTGCATAGGAGAGCACACATTGTCTCTTTGTACAACATCCTCACCTTGCACCTACTGTAACTTGTACATAGTTATCAAGATGAATTCGTGACCATTCCTCTACACCATTAGACAGTGTAGCACTAAAAAGTGCACGTCTTATATTTTCATTACTGCATTCTTGGTAAATAGTTGCTATCTGCAATTCAAATAATCAGATAGCCATAATTAAATAAATAAATAAATAAATAAATAATAATAATAATGATGATGATGAACATTTATATAGCACCTATCCAGAATCTGCTTTAGGCGCTTTACAAAAACATATAACATGAATGGTAGACTGTGAGCATAGCATGGCACCTTGGGCTGCCGCTACACAGTCCGCTACACAGTTTAAATCTTCTCTGTGATGAATGTGATGATTGAGGTTAAAAGTCACAAGTGTATGTTGAATGAGAGTACAAAACTGAAGACACTCAATGGTAGCTTGTCCCAAAAGCTTAATGTAATTGCAAGATTTTGTGACTAAGCTAATAAGAGTAATCATAAACATCATTGCTACATATATCATCACCATCATCATTTTGATGATAACATCCCCATTATTTTTATGTCTATATTATTGTACATCTACCTGATCTCTAAATCCATCCTTGCCCTCCTCAAAAAGCTTGTCTGCTTCATCAAGAACCAGCCACTGCACACTGAAATGATCAATCAAAGCAGAAATTACAGCACAGATATTACGGTATTACAACAGCATTCAAAAAGTGTCAGTTATTGAAGATTCTAGCAAATCAGCTTATCAGTATAGTCTTCAAACAAGAGATCCAATCTGTCATTTACTGTGTACTGACCTACTTAAGTCTATCCCTGGAGGATCTTGTGACAACAAGTGTAGAAGTCTGTTGGGTGTTGTAACTAGGATATCTGGTAACAAATTTCAGTGTAAAACATTGTCAGTATTTTACTTTGGTGAAAAGACAAATGGTCTACCTGTGGTGTTACCACAGGTAACCCATCAGTAAAGTTTTGAGTAGAATTATATCTCCATTAGTTAAGGTCTACACAAGAACACAATGAGGATGTCTGATCAAATTCTAAGTACTTCTCTCCAAAAATCATTTCAAACTTAAGGAGATTTTTGGGTTTGATCACTTTCTATATTTTGTATGGATCCCTAATTTTGTAACATCTTTTCCTAGTAATGAATAGTAATGACATCTTTTCAAATGCCCAAAATCTCTGGTGCTTGTGCACTAATTCAAGGACACTGTACATACTCTACCATTACATTCTAATATTCTGTGCACACAACTCTCGGCTCACTAGTGCATTTTTACTGGGAGATCAAAACCAAAAGACCAAGAGGAAAAACCCTCAAAGCAAGAGAAAGAATGATCAGATGAATTCAAGTCACATGAGGTTCCCCATCAGAAAATCAAACCTGGAACCACAGAGCTGGTAGGTCAGCACTCTCACTACTAATGACCACCCTTGCAACTCAGTTTTGACTGATCAAATGTGAAAAGAGTAAGATGTAAGTCTGCAACGTAGAATAAGTATTGGGTTCAAGAGAACTTAGTTTACCAGCTTAATTATGACTAAGGTGTCCAATAAAAGACCTTTCTTTACAAAAGGAGGACAACCTACCATATCTCTTGGATGATTTGGGACCAAAACTATTGGAAGAAGCTTTTGCTTTGGTTAAAATGTGAATCTTGAAAGCACATCCTTTAGACATGTGACACAATTCTCTGTATATCTATAATAATAATTATAATAATAATGTTTATATGAATATATCTTGGCACATAAAATTATGTGAATTATGATATATTAACAATTAAGAAAATTATTAAAAATATATTAATAAAATACAAAACTACAGAGAAACTAAGTAACACTAAAAGTTCAACTCTTGCAAGTACAACTCAGTTCAAGCTAAAAGTTGAACCCTTGTGAGTATGACTCAGTTCATCAAAGTTCACTCAACTGTGCATTAAGTGCACCATGGATGGAAAAAAGGAATGTTTAAAACTAAATATCTATTAGAGAAACAATGG